>BSWB01000004.1:84520000-84557500 GCA_033239125.1 Fagopyrum homotropicum
AGCTCCGTGGCATATAACTCTTTGATATGAGCAAAACCATATATCTTGGCGTCCATATACACAAGGAGGGCATAGCGGCGAGAAAGGGCATCGGCTACCACATTCTTCCTTTCCTTTCTTATGCCGAATGACATAAGGAAAGGTCTCTAAAAACTCTACCCAACAAGCATGGCGCCGACTTAAATTTTTTTGACTCTTGAGATACGAAAGAGCCGCATGATCCGAATGAATCACGAACTCCTTTGGCCACAAGTAATGTTGCCATTTCCTAAGACAACGAACTAGAGCATATAGTTCCTTTTCATATGTAGGGTAGTTGAGCGAAGGACCGGAAAGTTTTTCACTAAAGTAGGCAATTAGACGAGTCTCTTGTAAGAGAACTCCTCCAATGCCCACATTTGATGCATCACACTCCACCTCAAAAGTTTTCGAAAAGTTTGGGAGTTGGAGTAATGGTGCATTAGAAAGGCGGTCTTTGAGCGCATCAAACGCTCGAGAATGGATATCACGCCACTCAAACGTGACACCCTTGGTAGTGAGCTCATGGAGCGGTGCCGCTACCGTGCTAAAGTCCTTGACAAAGCGTCGGTAGAACCCCGCTAAGCCGAGAAAGGCTTGGACCATGGTGACCGTAGTAGGAGTAGGCCACTCCCGAATAGCACGAACTTCAGATTCGTCTACTCGTAGTCCATCCTTAGACACGACATAGCCAAGAAAGATAGTGGTGTCCGAGCAAAAGACGCATTTTTCAAAGTTGATATACAATTTCTCTTGTCTAAGGCACTCAAGCACTTGGCGAAGATGCCCGATGTGATCCTCCAAAGACGTACTAAACACCAAAATATCATCAAAATAAACAACAATAAATGTACCCAAGAATCGGTGCAAGATATGGTTTATGAGGTGCATGGAAGTGGACGGGGCGTTGGAGAGGCCAAATGGCATGACAAGCCATTCATAGAGTCCATACTTCGTTTTGAACGCCGTCTTCCACTCGTCACCTTCGGCCATCTGGATTTGGTGGTAACCGCTCCGGAGATCAATTTTGGAGAAGATGGTGGCGCCATAGAGCTCATCCAACATGTCATCAAGGCGCGGGATTGGGTGGCGGTATTTGACGGTGATTTGGTTGATGGCACGACAATCAAAACACATCCGCCATGATCCATCTTTCCTTGGCAATAAGATTACCGGGACGGCACATGGTGATATGGATTCACGCACATGTCCCCGGTCTAAGAGCTCTTGCACTTGACGTTGTATCTCCTTCGTCTCTTCCGGACTTTCTCGGTATGCGGCACGGTTTGGCAAGGAATCACTGGGCACAAAGTCAATTTGGTGTTCAATCCCTCGGATTGGTGGCAAGCCGGGTGGAAGGTCTTTGGGCATTATATCCTGAAATTCGGACAACAACAAAGACACCTCGTGTGGCACATTACTCGGGTCATGAGAAGTAGATAAACAAAACGGAACAAGTAAGAAACATGGGAACTTGCCTTCCAAGACCGGTTGCAAATCATGCCGGAGAGCTAAGAGTATCCTCGGCTCACACCGTCCTTGAATTACAAGATCCGAAGAAGGTAAATGTGCGCTCGTAGGAACGATGCGACCTTTACTACCTTTGGACTCGGTAGCATGGACAAGAGGGGTGGTGTTCCGGGATTTGGAAGTACTAGCACCTACAACATCGGGACTCCGAGGATCCGATTTTGCCGGTGCCTTAGGGGACTCATCTACAGCTTGTTGCCTCTTTAGTTCCGCATAGTCAACCAAAATTTCGTGCGGAGCCATAAGCTAAAGTGTGACCCGTTTTCCAATATATTGGAACATGTACTAGTTAAGATAACCATCATGAAATGTTCGGCGGTCGAATTGCCATGGTCTTCCTAATAGGACATGTGTGGCGTCCATCTTGATAACATCATAAAGGACCTTATCAACATAGGCTCCAATAGAAACGTCACCCAAGCTTGTTGTGTGACGGTGTCATGCCTTATCGGAAATCCATTAGAGTCCGTGAGGTGTTGGGTGGGGGGTCGTAGGCAACTTGAAGTGTTTTACCACTCGTTCGTTGACAATATTGCAACAAGATCCCCCATCAACGATGAGAGAAAGGCTCGTATTATTGCCAAGCAATGAGAGTGGAAGAGATTCTCGCGTTGATCAATAGGAATAAGCTCTTTAATAGCCAAAATACGACGAGAAACAAGAGCGAATTTACCGGGTTGTGCCGGGGCGCAAGCAAGCTCGTCGTCACATGGTTCCATGCCAAAATGTAGGTCGGTGTCTTGGTCATCCTTAATAATGATACCACCGTCTTGTTGATCATCTTTGTCCTCGAAATACGCTGGGTCGGCAAACAAGACCCGTTTGGTGTTTGGACAATCACGTTGAACATGACCAAAACCGCTACACTTGTAGCACACGGGCTCCCTTGGGTGAGCCGCCGGTGAAGGTCCTTGTTGACCTCGAGCGGGAGGCGCCGGTGCCGGGCCACGGTTTGGTGCCTTCTCGGTACCAGTGTGCCTATTGGATGGACCCGTCCGTTGGGCTCCTTTGGAAGCGTCGGTATCTGGAGGACTAGGCACATCTCGAGAACGTGTGTTAGACGAATAAAGATATTGACTCGAGGAAGAGATATACCTAGAATACCGCGGTGTTTCGAGTTGTTGTTTATATAGCTTCATGGCGGCATGGCATAATGCTCCCAAATCCTTGAATGGGACAATCTCGAGCGGCCGCCGGATTGAGGCATTAAGCCCACTCATGAATTTGGTGCGAAGGGCGGAGGGGGAGGCCGAGACGCTGGCCTTAATGTGCATGTCCTCAAGTTTGGCCAAGTAAGCCACCGGAGTGAGGTTGCCTTGTTTGAACTCGACAATTTGCAACCGCATATCATTCTTAAAGTCCTCGGGCACGTACATATTGGTCATGCAATAGATCAATTGCTCAAAGGTCTCAATCGGTGCCCATCCTCACCTCTCACGGGTGAACTCATACCGGTTCCACCAAGACTTGGCATCTCCTTCAAAGTATAGAGTTGCCGCCTCGATTTTCTCATATTCCTTCTCATAATGACAATGTTTAAATGCTCGTTTCATATCCTGTGCCCAATAAAGAAAAAAAACATGGATCATATTCACCATGAAAGGTAGGGAACTTAACCTTATCTTCCCTACGAGCTCGGTATGGGTCCGGGCGGGGCGGTGGAATGTAGGCATCATCGGCACGGGCTCGCCGGTGGCCGCCTTGAGGCCGTTGGTGCCCATGAACGGGTGTTGCATGCCTAGGTGGATATGGGGGAGGCAACCATTCTTCACCCCGGTCTTGGTTCTCATAAGGGTCTATGACGGGTGGGTACCACGGACGGGCATGTGCTACCCGTTCTAAATCGGACTCATCACCGGAGAACTCGTTGAATTTGTTTTGCTCATCGTATTCATCAAAGTCAAGGGTCCTCGGTTTCCGGGTGGACCGTTGGCGACGGCATTCGGCACGATCATTCTCACGACCATGACTGTTGGTCGAGTTGGGACGGTACCGGGGCTCTTCCCGGGTTTGACAGTCGGTGCGGGGCACACTAGGTGGAGGTGGAGAAGGGACATACCGTTGATGTTGATGCTCATAATATTGGTGGCGATTTTCCGTATCGACTATGGGCAAGGCATCCGGAGGCGGGTCGGGGAATTCCTCATCTTCTTCATGGGACCCATTTCCGTCAAGAGGTAAGGGACGATGGCATTCAATGAAAGATGCAAGCCGGGTAACGTCTGATGGTCCGGATCCCAAAATTCCCTTGCCTTTCCGTTGTGCATCGGATGTGGAAGCATTGGCCACGTTCTCAAACGGATATGTTAGGGTGGGACGTTGGGCAAGCCAAAGGGCCTTAAGAGCTTCTAGCTCTTGCTTCAAGGCAATATTTTCTCGGGTCAAGGCATCAAACTTTTGTTGAGCCTTCAAAGCTTCCAATTCTCGCATTATGGAGTCATTTTCGAGGGACAACGAAGCACTTTCTTGAGCCAAAGGTTGAATGGACTCTTGCTGACCAGAATCTTGAGAAGTTTCCATTTTAACGTTAGTCATTGCTCCAAATCAGCACACAATTGCAAGCAATCAAATGAGCAAGGTGACAAATTAAGTCAACTTTACCCAAGTTCAAGTGCGTTATCGGGTTCTACTTTGAGGAAGGCCGTTTGGCGGTTAGGAAAGGAAGGCAAATCCAACAAAATTGAACCAATTACACACAAATAAACAAGTGATATTTTGCAAACGTATGTAAAAAAATGGAGAGACAAAAGATGGACGGATTGTTCACTCGGCAAGCTTTGCTTGCTTTCGGTCGTTGACCGTTTTGTAAAATCTGATTTTTTCGGATGGACCGGTTTTCTGGACGTCTTTTCACTTTGTGTGTCGTTTCTTTGAAACGTTTTGGACAACACTTTCTTTTTTTTTTGAACACAAATCCGTATTGACGAAGAGTTTTTTTTGGCTTTTCTTGGAATATCAAATGCGAGATATCCAAACTTTTCGTTAATAAAATACCCCAAGATATTTGGTGAAATTAATTAACAAAATTGTCGGATTGGGTTGGTTTAAAAAAAGAGGGGTGTGATAAATGGTTTGATGGCAAACCAAATATCTCCTATTTTTGTACTTTTTGTTTGAATTAAACACGGAAAAGAAAAAAAAATTTCAAGGAAAATGGATGAACATGATGAAGAACATGATGAACAACATGAAGATCATGAAGAACAAATAAAGAACATTTGAACAAACGAGGAACATCATGAATAATAGCATGAATTATAGTCTATATTTTGGGGTCTGCTTAGACGTTTTATCTTCAATAATCTGCATGTTTGGATGTATATTATGTGATTATATTGTCTTTTTCATCTACTTTCGCAAAAATCGAGGTCTACACAAAGTTTCGTTGTAATTGTAGGTAAAATGGCACGTTTTGCATTAAAATGGAGCTAAAGGAGCTAAGGAGTCATTGGAGCTACATTCTGGAGCTTAAAGAGGAACTTAGGAAACGTGGAATTAAAAAGAAGATTTACTTTGAACCAGATTTAAGAGATTTCACCTCCAGCTGAGAGTCACCTCGGTCAGCTACAGTGTCACCTCGACCGAGGTGATCTTGAGGAGTGTCTCGACCGAGGAGAATACCCTGACGCGGCGAGAATATTTATTCTTGGCTGAGATCTTTTATTTTTGGAAGGAGAGCTGTTATATTTTTTGGTTGGATTTCTGGAAGGAAGATCATATATTTAGGAGATCTATTTTAGAGATTAAGATATATTTTATTAGGAAAATATCTTTACAAGATATTTTATCTTTGGAAGATAGTTTTCCTATAAAAAGGGCTTGATTTTCCACAATTCAGCATCGGCGCATCACCGAAAATCCCGCTATTATTATAGTTGTTGAAGGAAGGAAGATTGAAGATCAATGTAGGAAGGATTGATAGCTTGTTATAGCTTTTGTGAAGGGTTTTGATAACACGATTTATGACGTAGGTTTAAGCACTCATTTAGATAGTTTTTTTCGCTCATTCATGCATGGTTTAGCACTAGTTCATGAAGTTTGCATTCAATTCTTGTATATTTGTCAAGATAAACGTCTACACGGACTTTTGCATGTTTTGTAGCTATTTTGGGAGCTTTTGGAGCTTAATCGATACATTCGAGGATCGTTCCTCGTGATGACACACTTCCGGACCCATTGAGAAGCAAGTTAGGAGCAAAGGAGAACACATGGGACCTTATTGGTGTATGTCTTGCACCAAATCGTGGCTTGATGATCCATAGAAGTATGAATCACCAAAACCACGGCCACTAGGACTGCCACGGGCATGGAAATAGGCTGTGGTTCTCCCTGCACAGCTGCGACAGCTGTCCCACGATCTCCATAAGCGATCCTTGCCCTTGATGGTGTATAAAAGGTGGTCATCCAAGTTGTTAAGGGCATCTCCCATCACTCCATTCTCTTCCACACTCTTACCTCACACATATTCTCTCATTGGGAGATTGGATTGGAGAATCTTGTAGGAGAAGAAAGGCTTCCATTGGAGAAGAAGAGAAGAACACATCATTCTTAGTTTTTCATAGTTTTTAGAGAGATTTTGGAGCAACTTGTTGGAAACGTTTGCAAGGGTTTGTAAGGAACGATTTAAACCTTCTTTTGAAGGGTTGTAAGTCTTACTTAAACTCATTTTCAACTTGGATTTCTTTGTTCTACTTGTTCATCTCTATTTCACTTCATTTACTTGCCATGGAAACCTTGATTGTGTGCTTGATGAGTTTGAATGTTATGATACATGTTGTTGGCTAAGTAGATGTGATTCTAGGGTAAGGAAATGATGGTTATGGCTTGGACTATGATAGGATAGACTTAAACGTACCTTTGGATGCTTTGTTTGCTCGAACCTAGCCTCTGTTCAAAATCACGGTCTTTTCTAAGGGGTTCCACGGCCGTGGACTTGATGAACTGCCCGTGATTTCGTCTGACTTGTTTGTATTGATAAATCTAAAGTGTTAGGTTGTTAGATTGTTGAAATCCTAGTGTTTATTAAGCTAGATCTATCCTAGGGTGACCTAGTGTTAGCAACTAATTGTGAGAAGAGACCTATCCGGTGATTCTCGCCTTTAGATACTGAAGATGATGAACTCTAGGTAGTAGTGAGCCTCATAAGCCGCTATTGGACTGAGTGTGCTAGGATTGATGTTTAGGACTTGCCTTCCCGAGACTTACCCGGTAAGGAGAGGTTAGATCCCTAGATGACAATCTGGTTTGTGTAGAATTCCTATCCTTAGGCTCTTTGAGACTTACCCGGTGATGAGACCTTAGGAACGGACTAGTGGACCATGAGACCTACCCGGTGATTGATCCCAATCTAGAAACACTCACTACCAACATACTATAGTTGATCCAAGGAATGATTAGATAGCTTGAGTCCTATGCCATAACCGGAATTTATAATCCCTAGAATCCGCTTTTCTCTTGATTACCTATCTCGTGTTTGTGTTTGTTTATTTGCCTCGCTAGCTTAGTTACTTGTTAAATCTTGCATGATTTGTGACCTTTGATTGATCACCACAAAACCCATCCAAAAAAATTGAGATTTTCATTTCTATATTTCTTTCTCCTTTCTTAGCCTAGATCAACACTATCCTTAGTCACTATTGATTCAATTTCACCTTAGTCTTTCTGTTCGACCTCGGAATACTATCCTTACTACAAAACGACCCATACACTGTGGGTTTGCTAGGAGTTAAGAAAAATATATCGAGTTATAAATTTAAGACTTTTGCGTGAATCAAATCTTAGCGTAACAAGTTTTTGGCGCCGTTGCTGGGGACTAGGTCAAGATTGAGTCATTTTTGTGATTGTCTATAGTGTAGGTCTTTCTTGTTGCTTTTGATCTTCTTTGGTTTGTGTCTTTGCATTTTCAGAACATCTCTCATTCTTTAGGTGCATGCGAAGATATCGTGGCAAGGATTTAGCTCTATTCGATCCCGAACGGGAGAAAACCCTTAAGACTAGATCTAAGAGCATTAAGAAGAAGAAGGAGATGGCCGCAAGAGATCTTCAAGCTGAGTTCGATGAGGCTTTAGAGCAAATTAGGTTATGAGATGAGCTCTTGGAGAATCAAAGGAGACTTGCCAATGAAACGCAAGAAGCAACTAGGAGGAAGATTGAAGAGATTAGGAAAGCTCTTGTGCAAAGAGAGCTTAATCGTCAACAACCTCCTCCGCCACCACCACAACCGCAGCCGGCGGTTAATATTTGGTTTGAGCCAATAATGATTGAGGAGCCACAAACGTTAGGGCAACGTATGGATCCGGCTCAAAGAGTGCCCCGTCCGGGTGTGAACTTAGGAGATCCCGCAGCCCATGATTATGAGCTCCGCCCTCAAGTCTACAAATGATCCGGCATAATCAATTTGGAGGGATGGAAGGAGAGTCCCCTCATCAACATTTGATGAACTACGAGATATTGATGGAGACTCTAAGACCGCCTAGGTTGGAGAACAACAACCATAAGCTTAGGGCTTTTTCCTTCTTACTTAAGGATAAAGCCTTGGCTTGGTACCAATTGATTCCACTAGGGCATGTGAGTACTTGGGTGGAAATGACAACCGAGTTCTTGACTAAGTTCTTCCCACCTTCCAAGACTACCGAGCTAAGAGGGAAGATAAATGCCTTCGTGATGAAGGATAGAGAAAGCCTATTCAAGTCTTGGGAGAGGTTCAAAGACCTTGTCCTAGATTGTCCACACCATGGTATACCGAAAATAGAGCTTTTGGAAATCTACTTCAAAGGACTTGATGAAGATAGCCAATTCAAGCTTCAATCCTTTTCCGGTGGGACTTTCATGGAAAAGAATGTAGATGAAGCTTGGGAGTTTGTAGAGAAACAAGCTTTGGTGATTGAGAAGTACTCCCATAGGAAGAGTGATGGGAGGAAAGCGGGAGCATATGAGGTGAGTGAAGTCACCATGAGCAACTTCAAGCTTGATGTAATCAACAATGAGCTTAAGTCCTTGAGGGAGTTGTGTGCTACAACTTTGAAGAGTCAAGCAACCCCTCAAGTGCAAGTGCAAGCAAAATTGTCTTCCAAGGAGGAAGATGTGAACTATATGGGAAGGAGAAACTACAACAACTATCAAGGCCCAAGGAACTTCAACAACAACCGGCAATTCAACAATTACCGGCCTAACCACAACCATCCCGGGTTTTCCTATTCTAACCCGGATGGAGCCTTGAACACTCCCGCTTCCACAAGCGCAGCTCCACCCCCTAAAGCCTCACAAGAACCTCCACCCGGATTTACTTAACCTCCAAAGGATAGAACCGAGATGATGTTTGAGTAATTGCTTGGAAGGTTGAGTGGTCTTGAGAGCACGATGACTTCCATTTTTAAAGCTCAAAAGGTGTTGGAAGCACAAGTGTTCCAAAAGGCGGGTGAAGCTCATAGAGATCCGGGAAAGCTTCCCGGAAGAACCGAAGATAACCAAAGAGGCCAAGTGTTGGCCATCACTACAAGGAGTGGACTGAGCATGAAGGATCCCTTGCCTAAGGGAAACGATAAAGGGAAGCAAGTGGTGATAGAGGAAGAGACATTGCAAGAAGATGGAGGCAAGAGCAAGGATGATGAGCCAACATATGTGGCACCACCTCCATACAAGCCACCACTACCATTCCCACAATCACGAGCAAGAGCTCGCTTGGACAAGCACTTCGGTAAATTCCTTGAACATATGTCTAAATTGCATATTAACATTCCGTTCATGGATGCTATTTTAGGTATGCCAGCCTATGGAAAATTTTTGAAGGAGATACTCTCCAACAAAAGGAAGTTGGAAGAGTATGGGGAAGTGAGGATGACGAAGGGGTCCTCGGAATTGATCCAAACCATGAAGGAGGAGATGCCTCCTAAGCTAAGAGATCCGGGATCCTTTTGTGTGCCAATTGGAGTGGGAGAAGTGAAGTATGAAGCCCTATGTGATCTTGGGGCAAGTGTAAGCATCATACCGCTTGCACTTTGTAACAAGGTTGGGCTAGGAGAGCCAAATCCGGTCAAGATGACCCTTTACATGGCGGACCGTTCAATCACTCACCCCGTAGGAATCTTAGAAGACATACCGGTGCAGCTCAGGAAGTTCTATGTGTCCATAGACTTCGTTGTTTTGGACATCCCGGCGGACTACCCGGTTCCTATCATTTTGGGAAGGCCGTTCTTAGCCACTTCCGGATGCTTGGTGGATTGTAAAAATGAATTCTCTCCTTCAACATTGGAGAAGAGAATATTAAGTTCAAACTATCCACACTGATGAAGGGGCCAGCCCTTGGTGAAGATGTGTTCAACATTGTCGAGCAAGAGGAGTCTAGAGAAGTTGTGAGCTCGATCTTGATCAAGGACCCCTTGGAGAAGGTTCTTAGCTTGAGTTTGATGGAGGAAGGACTTGAGGAGGCTTGCAATGAAGAAATCAAGGGTTTGGATGCATTGGAAAAGGAGACAAGAGCTGAATTTGAAGCACACGAAGGTGTGCTGAATTCCTGTAGAAATCACGGCCTGGGGGGAAGAATCACGCCCGTGGAACTCTCTGGAATGCTCAAAAAGGCTAGCTTCGCAAGTTCCACGGCCGTGGTTGTGCCAAAGCCCGTGATTTTACCCGTGGTTTCTCCAGAAACTGCATTGGTTGTTGATCAAGCTTCAAGGAGCTTTGGGGAGTCTTCAATAGCTTTGGATTCATCTCAACCTACATTTTATGGAGCGTCTCCAATCGATAAAGGTCCTCCTAAACTTGAACTTAAACCCTTCCCCTCTTATCTTAAGTATGCTTTTCTTGGTGATAATTCTACATATCCGGTGATTGTTAATGCATGCTTGAATGATGATGAGTTGAGTAGATTGTTGCATGAGTTGAGATTGCATAGGAAGGCTATTGGCTATACCATTGATGATTTAGTTGGCATTAAACCTTCTTTCTGCATGTATAAGATCTTAATGGAAGATAATCATAAACCTTCAATTGAACCTCAAAGAAGACTAAACCCCGTCATGAAAGAAGTAGTAAAGAAAGAGATCCTTAAATTGCTAGATACGGGAATCATTTTCCCGATTTCGGATAGTAAATGGGTTAGTCCCGTGCATGTGGTTCCTAAGAAGGGTGGGATGACCGTAGTAACCAATGAGAATAATGAACTAATTCCAACTAGAACGGTTACGGGATGGAGGATGTGTATAGACTATAGGAAACTAAATGTGGCCTCTAGGAAAGATCACTTCCCTCTTCCCTTTATTGACCAAATGCTAGAGAGATTAGCTCAACATTCTCACTTTTGCTACTTAGATGGTTATAGTGGATTCTTCCAAATCCCTATCCACCCCAATGACCAAGAGAAAACTACATTCACATGTGCTTGGGGTACATTTGCATATAGGAGAATGCCATTTGGGTTGTGTAGTGCACCCGCCACCTTTCAAAAGTGTATGATGGCTATCTTTTCTGAGTATATTGAAAACATCATGGAAGTGTTTATGGATGATTTCTCTGTTTATGGATCTTCATTTGATGATTGTTTAGCTAATTTGTCTTTGGTGCTTAAGAGATGTGAGGAGACAAACCTTGTCTTAAATTGGGAAAAATGCCACTTCATGGTAAGTGAAGGCATTGTGTTGGGACACTTGGTGTCCAACCGTGGCATTGAGGTTGATAGGGCTAAGATACAGACGATAGAGAAGTTGCCACCACCTACCTCGGTGAAGGGAGTAAGGAGTTTTCTAGGGCATGCCGGTTTTTACCGGAGATTCATTAAAGATTTCTCTAAGATTTCTAAGCCTCTTACTAACCTACTAATGAAAGATGTTGAGTTTGTTTTCTCCAAGGTTTGTCTTGAGGCTTTTTGTAGGTTGAAGAATGCTTTGATCTCCGCACCTATCATGCAACCTCCGGATTGGAGTTTACCGTTTGAGATCATTTGTGACGCGAGTGATGTAGTTGTCGGGGTTGTTTTGGAACAAAGGAAAGATGGGCTTACACATGCCATCTATTATGCTAGCAAGACGCTAGATGATGCCCAACTCAATTATGCTACCACCGAGAAGGAGTTGCTACCGGTTGTGTACGCATTTGAGAACGCTTGTATCTTGTTGGAGCGAAGGTCACTGTGTATACGGATCATGTTGCGATCCATTATCTCCTTACAAAGAAGGATGCCAAGCTTCGGTTGATTCGGTGGATCGTTCTTCTTCAAGAGTTTGACTTGGAAATCCGGGATAAGAAAGGGTCCGAAAATTCTGTGGCGGATCACCTTAGTAGACTCCCACCATTGGAGCTTGAGAGAGATGACATCCCGATTGATGAATTATTCCGGGATGAGCAATTGCAAATGGTGGAGGAGTGCTTATTTTAAGTGTCAAGGGGTAATGAGCCATGGTATGCCGACATTGTGAACTACCTTGTGTGTGAGGAGGTGCCACCCGGTTTATCCTATGCCCAAATGAATAATTTCTTCAAAGTGTGAGGCATTACTATTGGAGTGAACCGCTTTTGTTCAAGAGAGGGCCGGATGGAGTCTTTAGGAGATGCATACCGGAGGATGAGGTGGAGAGTGTGATCCGCCATTGTCATTCCTTGCCATGTGGAGGGCATGCTAGCTCACACAAGACATGTGCAAAGGTGTTGAAATCCGGGTTCTATTGGCCAAGTTTGTTCAAGGATGTGCAGAATTTTGTGGTAGCATGTGATGCTTGCCAAAGGACGGGAAACATCTCAAGGAGGAATGAGATGCCTTTCAACAACATACAAGAAGTGGAGATATTTGATGTGTGGGTTGTGGACTTCATGGGACCATTCCCTTCTTCATGTGGCAACCTCTACATCCTATTGGCGGTAGACTATGTTTCGAGATGGGTGGAAGCAATCGCTTCTCCCACAAATAATGCCAAGGTTGTGGTGCGATTCTTCAACCGAGTGATCTTTCCTAGGTTTGGGACACCAAGGGTGATCATTAGTGATGGAGGAAAGTACTTCACTAATAGGAACTTTAGGGCACTTTTGGCTAAGTATGGGGTGACTCATAAGGTGGCAACACCTTACTATCCCCAAACTAGTGGCCAAGTGGAGATCTCCAACCGGGAGATAAAAGGGATCCTTGAGAAAACGGTTTCTAGAACAAGAAAGGATTGGGCTATGAAGCTCGATGATGCTTTGTGGGCATATAGGACCGCTTTCAAGACACCATTTGGCACCACTCCCTACAAGCTAGTTTATGGCAAGTCTTGCCACCTTCCGGTGGAGATGCAGCATAGAGCATATTGGGCCATTAGGTGGCTAAATTTTGACCTTAAGGAGGCCGGTGAGAAGAGATTGCTAGACATGAATGCTCTTGAGGAGATTTGGTTGGATGCCTATGAAAACGCCCGGATCTACAAGGAAAGGACGAAACGTTGGCATGACAAGCATCTCATCCCGAAGGAGTTGAGTGAAGGAGACTTGGTCCTTCTCTTCAACTCAAGACTGCGGCTCTTCCCCGGAAAGCAAAAATCGAGATGGACGGGTCCTTATGTGGTGAAGAAGATCTTTCCCCATAGAGCGGTTGAGATAGGTGGGGAGCATTGTGGAGACTTTAAGGTGAATGGGCACCGGTTGAAGAGGTATATCCCGGAAGCTCTGGTGGATGTGATTGCCCCACTTCACCTTGAGTGAAACGCCCCCGAGTTTGGTCAAGCTAATGACCTTAAAGAAGCGCTTGATGGGAGGCAACCCATTGGTATATATCTTTCCCTTTTTCGTTTTTGTTTTGATTTTTCTGTTTTTGTGTGTTTGGTGTGCTTTGTGTGTGTGCTAGAGTCTTGGTAGCATGGAAGCCTTGCAAGGCATGAGTTGATGATGATGATCCCATATAAATTATGGGTGGAGCGGACGTGGGACTTGGACGTCTAGCGGTGCCTAGCGCGGATCCCGACGCCATGATGAACACTTAGAGCTATCTACCATCGTTGATAGGATCATCCAACATCACTCCATTTGAGTAATCCCAAATACCAAAGCAAACCATTTTTACATTGTGAGAACCCTCTTTCACTCTTCTTTACTTCATTTACACATTGGGGACAATGTGTTTCTAAGTATGGGGTGGGGTTTTCATGATCACTTGCATGATTAGCATCTAGGATAGTTTCTTTTTGTCACATGTTTCATTATGTTTTGCATTATACATACATGTTTCAAAAATTCAAAAAAAAAATCAGAAAATTTAAAAATTTTTAGTGCTTCTAAGCTTGAGAATGACCCTTATGATGAGATTGTCTTGTGAATTGGCTATGGATGGCCTTGTGTGTTGAATAGATGAATGCATATGTGGACTTGAAGTACTTATCTTGAATCCCATGAATGACTTGTGATTATGATGCTTGCCTTGATTGGATTGAGGATTGAAAGTCGAAATTACATGCTAGTTCTTGCACATCATTTAGGAATGACTAAGGCAATTCATTTTCCTCTACTTCTAATCTTGATCATGTTGTTTGAGCACCATAATTGATATAAAGTTTGACCTCTTTTGACCCATCCGGGAATAGGAACATGCTAGTGTGTTGATGTGTGTGAAAAGCAAGTGTGGGGTGAAGTTGTTGGTGAATAGATGTTATGAATGAAGTGCTGAATTTATTGTGAAAAGTGTAGGAAAAATATAGGTTTGGGGATGTTGGTTTAAATGACGAGTAACTCGGCACCATTCACATAATCGGGTGTTTGTGCCTTGCCAAAGTCAAATAAACCGATAGTCCTAATGAGCTTTGGTATGTGTGCCCGGTGTGGAGCACCTCGAAAAATAAAACAGCCCGAGGCTCGCTAATCACCAAGGTTTTGGCTTTTGTACACCAATGCCATTGTCTCAAAAATAAGTGAAAGAAAACGAAAAGAAAAGAAAGAAAAGAAGGAGAAAATATACACTAGTGGGAAATTGATCAAAATGAAACTGTGGAGTTAGTTCCATTCCCGGATTAGCATCACATGACCTAGAAAAAAAAAATCCCCACCTAATCACAACGTTTCTTAGCCTCTTCTTTCCTAAGTCCTTGTGACCTATTTGCATGTGTGTAAGACTTAGTGATCTAGATTAGATATACTCATGATCATCTTGGCTTCTTCATTTTTACCTTTCATGCATGCTTTCTAGTTAAGTATACTTGTCTTTCCGTGCCTTCATTCGTTTGATGCATGATTGCTTGTCCATTTGCCATGAAACATGACTATGAAGGTGATCCAATATTAGAAGCACAATTTCAAAAAGATTTTGTTTTTTTTCTGCATGCATAAATCATGTCTTCTCTTAGTCTATAGTTGGGACTTGCTTGGGGACGAGCAAACCTTAAGTATGGGGTATTTTTGATAACACGATTTATGACGTAGGTTTAAGCACTCATTAAGATAGTTTTTCCGCTCATTCATGCATGGTTTAGCACTAGTTCATGACGTTTGCATTCAATTCTTGTATATTTGTCGAGATAGACGTCTACACGGACTTTTGCATGTTTTGTAGGTATTTTGGGAGCTTTTGGAGCTTAATCGATACATTCGAGGATCGTTCCTCGTGATGACACACTTCCGGACCCATTGGGAAGCAAGTTAGGAGCAAAGGAGAACACATGGGACCTTGTTGGTGCATGCCTTGCACCAAATCGTGGCTTGATGATCCATAGAAGTATGAATCACCAAAACCACGGCCACTGGGACTTCCACGGACATGGAAATAGGCCGTGGTTCTCCCTGCACAGCTGCGACAACTGTCCCACGATCTCCATAAGCGACCCTTGCCCTTGATGGTGTATAAAAGGTGGTCCTGCAGGTTGTTGAGGGCATCTCCCATCACTCCATTCTCTCCCACACTCTTACCTCACACATATTCTCTCATTGGGAGATTGGATTGGAGACTCTTGTAGGAGAAGAAAGGCTTCCATTGGAGAAGAAGAGAAGAACACACCATTCTTAGTTTTTCATAGTTTTTAGAGAGATTTTAGAGCAACTTGTTGGAAACGTTTGCAAGGGTTTGTAAGGAACGATTTAAACCTTCTTTTGAAGGGTTGTAAGTCTTACTTAAACTCATTTTTAGCTTGGATTTCTTTGTTCTACTTGTTCATTTCTATTTCACTTCATTTACTTGCCATGGAAACCTTAATTGTGTGCTTGATGAGTTCGAATGTTATGATACATGTTGTTGGCTAAGTAGATGTGATTCTAGGGTAAGGAAATGATGATTATGGCTTGGACTATGATAGGATGGACTTAAACGTACCCTTGGATGCTTTGTTTGCTCGAACCTAGCCTCTGTTCAAAATCACGGTCTTTTCTAAGGGGTTCCACGGCCGTGGACTTGATGAACTGCCCGTGATTTCGTCTGACTTTTTTGTATTGATAAATCTAAAGTGTTAGGTTGTTAGATAGTTGAAATTTTAGTGTTTATTGAGCTAGATCTATCCTGGGGTGACCTAGTGTTAGCAACTAATTGTGACAAGAGACCTATCCGGTGATTCTCGCCTTTAGATACCGAAGATGATGAACTCTAGGTAGTAGTGAGCCTCAAAAGCCGCTATTGGACTGAGTGTGCTAGGATTGATGTTTAGGACCTGCCTTCCCGAGACTTACCCGGTAAGGAGAGGTTAGATCCCTAGATGACTGATAACGTGATTTATGACGTCAGTATAGGCATACATTTAGATAGTTTTCTCCGTTATTCATGCACGTTTTGGCACTAGCTCACGACGTTTACACTCATTTCGTGCATATTCCTAGAAAAGACGTCTACACGAGCTTTTGTCGGTGTTGTAGGTATTTCGGGGATCTTTTGGACATTAACCGATGCATTCGAGGGTCAAACCTCATGGTGGTACACATCCGAAGCTTTGAAGGATCATAATTGGAGCAACAAAGGACACAAAGACCACTATTGGTGCAAGCAATGGAGCAACTCATGGCTAGACGATCATAGCATGCTTCTGTTGAAGAAAATCGGACCATCACTCAGGAAAATCGGCCGTATTTCCTGAGTAGGTCGATTTTTAAGCCTTCAACAGCTTAAGCCACGTGTCCCACAATCTCTTGATCCGGCCTTGCTCTTGGTGGAGAATATAAGTGGGCCTGCAAGCTGTTGTTGGGCATCTCTCCTCTCCCATATTCTCATTCACAGCTCATTGGATTGGGGATAGACTTGGAGGAGAAGAAAAACTCTCTCAAAATTGAAGGAAGAAGAAGAACACCAAACTTAGAGTGATAGTGAGGTTTTGAGTGATTTTGAGTGATTTTTGGAGTCTTTGATTGAAGAACTATTGCAAGGATTGATAGGAACGTTTTGGAACTTCATTTGAAGGGTTGTAAGTCTTGCTAAAACTTAGATTCAGCTGAAATTTATTGTTTTTACTTGCCTATCTTTCATCAACCATCTATGAAAACCATGTATGCTTGTGTGATGATTTTGGATGCATATATTTGGCTAGTTTATTGTGATTCTGGAGTGATGGATTGATGGTTATGGCTTGGGTGATGATAGAATGGACTTATATGTTGGTTTAGGATTATTTGATTGCACAAAACCTAACCCAGAGAGAAAAATCGGGATGTTCTTCAGCCAGATCGGCCGATTTAGGCCATGATCCACCCGATTTTTCCTTCTGTTGCTCTTTAATTGATGAATCTGTATGTTAGGGTGTTAGGGAGTTGAAATCCTAGTGTTTATTTAGCCTAATTTAGCTTAGGATCACCTAATGCTATCAACCTAAGTGAGGGAAGAGATCTACCCGATGATTTCCGATCTTAGATACCCAAGATGATGAATTCTAGGTAGTAGTAAGCCTCATAAGCCGCTATTGGATCGAGTGTGCTAGGATTATTGCTTGAGACTTACTTTTCCGAGACTTACCCGGTAAGGAGAGGTTTGCCACTTAAGTAGTGTCTGGTTTGTGTAGAATTCCCTACTTTAGCCCCTTGAGACTTACCCGGTAATAGGAGTTTGATTCGGGATTAGAGAAGTGAGAGACCTACCCGGTAATTGCTTCCATTAGTGAAACACCCTTTCCCAACACCGCAACTTTGTCCTTAGAATCCTTAGAACCTTGAGTCCAATGCCATAACCGGAAATCTTGACCTCTAGAATCCACTTCCCTCTCTTTGATTACATATTTTGTGCTTGTGTTATCTTTTTACCTTGCTATCTTGAGTTGTTAGTTTGTTTTGATATCTTGCTTGATTTGTGATCTTTGCTTGATCACCACAAAAACCAACCAAAAATACCGAGATTTTCATTTCTTTGTTCCTTGATCTTTTTTACCTTGCTTGATTTGTGATCTTTTCTTAGAATCCTTAGTTTTCGTGTTCAACCTCGGAATACTATCCCTACTACAAATGTCCCGTACACTGCGGGTTCGCTAGGAGTTAGGAGAAATATAACGAGTATAAATTTAAAACCGATTGCGTATCATACACATCCTGAGCGTAACAAGTTTTTGGCGCCGTTGCCGGGGACTAGGTCTAAATTGAGTCTATTTGTGATTGTTTATAGTGTAGATCTTTCTTGTTGCTTTTGATCTCTCTTTGGTTTGTGTCTTTGCTTTTCAGGACATCTCTTACTCCTTAGGTGTATGCGAAGATCTCATGGCAAGGATTTAGCTCCATTCGATCCCGAACCGGAGAAAACCCTTAGATCTAGATCGAAGAGCATCAAAAAGGTAAAAGAGATGGCCAGAAGAGACCTCCAAGCTGAATTGAATGAGGCTTTAGAGCAAATTAGGCTAAGAGATGAGCTCTTGGAGGAAGAAAGGAGACTTGCCAATGAGAGGCAAGAGACAACTAGGAGGGAGATTGATGAGATTAGGCAAGCCCTTGTGCAAGGAGAGCTTAATCGCCAACAACCTCCACATCCTCCACCACAACCGCAGCCGGCAGCGAATGTTAGGGTTGTGCCCATTGCAATTGAAGAGCCACAAACATTAGGGAGACGTATGGATCCGGCACAAAGAGCACACCGTCCGGGTGTGAACTTAGGATATCCCGCAACCCACAATTACGAGCTCCGCCCTCAAGTTCTTCAAATGATCCGGCATAATCAATTTGGAGGGATGGAAGGAGAGTCTCCTCATCAACACTTGATGAACTATGAGATTTTGATGGAGACTCTTAGACCGCCAAGATTGGAGAGCAACAACCATAAGCTTAGGGCTTTCTCCTTCTCACTTAAGGATAAAGCCTTGGCTTGGTATCAATCTATTCCACAAGGGTGAGTGAGTACTTGGGAGGAGATGACAACTGAGTTTTTGACTAAGTTCTTCCCACCTTCCAAGACTACCGAGTTAAGAGGGAAGATAAATGCCTTCGTGATGAAGGATAGAGAGAGCTTGTTCAACTCTTGGGAGAGATTCAAGGATCTTCTCCTAGATTGTCCACACCATGGTATACCAAAAATTGAGCTATTGGAGATCTACTTCAAGGGACTTGATGAAGATAGCCAATTCAAGATCCAATCTCTTTCCGGTGGGACTTTCATGGAGAAGAATGTAGATGATGCTTGTGAATTTGTGGAGAAGCAAGCTCTAGTGATTGAGAAATACTCTCATAGGAAGAGTGAAGGGAGAAAGGCAGGAGCATATGAGGTGAGTGAAGTCACCATGAGCAACTTCAAGCTTGATGCCATCAATAATGAATTGATGTCTTTGAGGGAGTTAAGTGCTACAACTTTGAAGAACCAAGCAACTCCTCAAGTGCAAGCAAACTTGTCTTCCAAGGAGGAAGATGTGAATTACATGGGAAGGGGCAATTATAACAACTACCAAGGCCCAAGGAACTTCAACAACAACCTGTAATTCAACAATTACCGGCCCAACCATAACCATCCCGGGTTTTTCTATTCTAACCCGGATGGAGCCTTGAACCCTCCCGCTTCCACAAGCACAACTCCACCACCAAAAGCTTCACAAGAACCTCCACCCGGATTTACTCAACCTCCAAAAGATAGAACCGAAATGATGTTTGAGCAATTGCTTGGAAGGTTGAGTGGTCTTGAGAGCACGGTGACTTCCATTTCTAAGGCTCAAAAGGTGTTGGAAGCACAAGTGTTCCAAAAAGCGGGTGAAGCCCATAGAGATCCGGGGAAGCTTCCCGGAAGAACCGAAGAAAACCCAAGAGGCCAAGTGTTGGCTATTACAACAAGGAGTGGGCTGAGCATGAAGGATCCTTTGCCCAAGGAGAATGCTAAAGGGAAGTAAGTGGTGAATGAAGAAGAGCCATTGCAAGAAGATGAAGGCAAGAGCAAGGATGTTGAGCCAACATATGTGGCACCGCCTCCATACAAGCCACAACTACCATTCCCACAATCACGAGCAAGAGCTCGCTTGGACAGTCACTTTGGTAAATTCCTTGAACTTATGTCTAAATTGCATATTAACATTCCGTTCATGGATGCTATCTTAGGTATGCCGGCATATGGCAAGTTCTTGAAAGAAATACTCTCCAACAAAAGGAAGTTGGAGGAGTATGGGGAGATAAGGATGACAAAGAGATCCTCGGAGTTGATTCAAACGATGAAGGAGGAAATGCCTCCTAAGCTAACAGATCCGGGATCCTTTTGCGTGCCAATTGGAGTAGGAGAAGTAAAGTATGATGCCCTATGTGATCTTGGGGCAAGTGTAAGCATCATCCCGCTTGCACTTTACAACAAGGTTGGGCTAGGAGAGCCAAAGCCGGTCAAGATGACCCTTTACATGGCGGACCTCTCAATCACTCATCCGGTTGGAATATTGGAAGACATTCCGGTGCAACTAGGGAAGTTCTATGTGCCCATAGACTTCGTTGTTTTGGACATCCCGGCGGACTATCCGGTTTCTATCATCTTGGGGAGGCCTTTCCTAGCTACTTCCGGATGTCTAGTAGATTGCAAGAATGGGACTCTCTCCTTCAACATTGGAGAAGAAAACATCAAGTTCAAGCTGTCCACAATGATGAAAGGGCCAACCCTTGATGAAGACGTATTCAACATAGTTGAGGAAGAGGAGTCTAGAGAGGTTGTGAGCTCAATCTTGCTCAAGGATCCACTTGAGAAGGTTCTTAGCTCAAGCTTGATGGAGGAAGGAGTTGAGGAGAATAGCAATGAAGTAATCAAGGCCTTGAATGCATTGGACGAGCTACCAAGTGTTGGATTTGAAGTGCTAGAGGAAGAGAGAAGCAGGCAGAAAATCGGACTGGAGGGGCCAGATCGGCCGATTTTTGGCCTTGTGCTGAAGTTTCGTCCAGTTCTGCAAATACAGAAACTAAGATCGACCTACCCTCAGAAAAATCGGCCGATTTTTCTGACTGGGCCGATTTTCCTGAGTCTTTTGAGCATCAACCACTTGCTTCTGAGCAATCATCATTGGACTTCAAGGAGGCTTCCATGGCCTTGCAATCATCTCAACCTACATTGTATGGATCATCTCCAACCGAAAAAGGTCCTCCTCAACTTGATCTTAAACCTTTCCTTCTCATTTAAAGTATGCTTTCCTTGGTTCAAATTCTACTTATCCGGTGATTGTGAATGCATCTTTGAATGATGATGAGCTTAATAGATTGTTGAATGAATTGAATTTGCATAGAAAGGCAATAGGATACACCATTGATGACCTTGTTGGCATTAAGCCCTCTTTATGCATGCATAAGATAATGATGGAAGATAACCATAAACCCTGTATTGAACATCAAAGAAGATTGAATCCTATAATGAAAGAGGTAGTCAAGAAAGAGATCATTAAGTTGCTAAATGCGGGAATTATCTACCCTATCTCGGATAGTAAGTGGGTTAGTCCCGTTCATGTAGTTCCTAAGAAGGGTGGGATGACCGTAGTGACCAATGAGAACACTGAACTAATCCGGACTAGGACGGTTACGGGGTGGAGGATGTGTATTGATTATAGGAAGCTTAACATGGCCTCTAGGAAGGATCACTTCTCTCTTCCTTTCATTGACCAAATGCTAGAGAGGTTAGCTCAACATTCTCATTTTTGCTACCTAGATGGTTATAGCGGATTCTTCCAAATCCCTATCCACCCCGATGACCAAGAGAAAACCATATTTACATGTCCATGGGGAACTTTTGTATATAGGAGAATGCCATTTGGGTTGTGTTATGCACCCGCCACCTTCCAAAGGTGTATGATGGCTATCTTTTCGGAATATATTGAAAATATCATGGAAGTGTTCATGGATGATTTCTCTGTTTATGGTTCTTCCTTTGATAATTGCTTGGCTAACTTGTCATTAGTATTGCAAAGATGTGAGGAGACAAATCTTGTCTTGAATTGGGAAAAATGCCACTTCATGGTAAGTGAAGGTATTGTGTTGGGACATTTGGTGTCTAACCGTGGCATTAAGGTTGACAGGGCCAAGATTTAAACGATAGAGAGGTTGCCACCACCTACCTCAGTGAAGGGGGTAAGGAGTTTTCTAGGGCATGCCGGTTTTTACCGGAGGTTTATTCAAGACTTCTCTAAGATTTCAAAGCCTCTTACTAACCTACTAATGAAAGACGTTGAATTTGTTTTCTCCAAGGATTGCCTTGCAGCATTTTGTAGGTTGAAGAATGCCTTGATCTCCGCACCTATCATGCAACCTCCGGATTGGAGCCTACCGTTTGAGATCATGTGTGATGCAAGTGATGTAGCCGTTGGGGCTGTTTTGGGGCAAAGGAAAGATGGGCGCACTCATGCCATTTATTATGCTAGCAAGACGCTAGATGATGCCCAACTTAACTATGCCACAACCGAGAAAGAGTTGTTAGCGGTTGTGTATGCATTTGAGAAGTTCCGCTCATATCTTGTTGGAGCGAAGGTAATAGTGTATACGGATCATGCTGCGGTCTGTTATCTCTTGACCAAGAAGGACGCCAAGCCTAGATTGATTCGGTGGATCCTTCTTCTTCAAGAGTTTGATTTGGAAATCCAGGACAAGAAGGGATCCGAGAACTCCGTGGCGGATCACCTTAGTAGACTCCCACCATTGGAGCTTGAAAGAGATGACATCCTGATTGATGATTCATTCTGGGATGAGCAATTGCAAATGATGGAGGAGTACTTATTCCAAGTATCTAGAGGAAGTGAGCCTTGGTATGCCGACATTGTGAACTATCTTGTGTGTGAGGAAGTGCCTCCCGGTTTGACATATGCCCAAAGAAAGAAGTTCTTCAAAGATGTGAGGCACTACTATTGGAGTGAACCACTTTTGTTCAAGAGAGGGCCGGATGGAGTGTTTAGGCGATGCATACCGGAGGATGAGGTGGAGAGTGTGATCCACCATTGTCATTCCTTGCCATGTGGAGGGCATGCTAGCTCACACAAGACATGTGCGAAAGTGTTGCAATCGGGCTTCTTTTGGCCAAGTTTGTTCAAGGATGTACAAGGCTTTGTGCTAGCTTGTGATGCTTGCCAAAGGACGGGCAACATCTCAAGGAGGAATGAGATGCCCTTGAACAACATACAAGAGGTGGAGATATTTGATGTATGGGGTGTGGACTTCATGGGACCATTCCCTTCTTCATGCGGCAACCTCTACATCCTATTGGCGGTAGACTATGTTTCGAGATGGGTTGAGGCAATCGCCTCTCCCACTAATGATGCCAAGGTGGTGGTGCGGTTCTTCAACCGAGTGATCTTTCCTAGGTTTGGAACACCAAGGGTGATCATAAGTGATGGAGGGAAGCACTTCACTACTATGAACTTTGGAGCACTTTTGGCTAAGTATGAGGTGACTCATAAGGTGGCAACACCTTACCATCCCCAAACGAGTGGCCAAGTGGAGATCTTCAACCGGGAGATAAAAGGGATACTTGAGAAGACGGTCTCTAGGACGAGGAAAGATTGGGCTATGAAGCTCGATGATGCTTTGTGGGCATATAGAACCGCTTTCAAGACACCAATTGGCACCACTCCTTACAAGTTAGTCTATGGCAAGTCTTGCCACCTTCCGGTAGAGATGGAGCATAGAGCATATTGGGCTATAAGGTGGCTGAATTTTGACCTCAAGGAGGCCGGTGAGAAGAGGTTGCTAGACATGAACTCCTTTGAGGAGATCCGGTTGGATGCTTATGAAAATGCCCAGATTTACAAGGAGAGGACTAAGCGTTTGCATGACAAGCGCCTCATCCCAAAAGAGTTGAGTGAGGGTGACTTGGTGCTTCTTTTCAACTCGAGGCTGCGGCTCTTCCCCGGAAAGCTCAAGTCAAGATGGACGGGTCCCTATGTTGTGAAGAAGGTCTTTCCTCATGGCGCGGTGGAGATAGGAGGAGACCATTGTGGTAACTTCAAGGTGAATGGGCACCATTTGAAGAAGTACATCCCGGAAGCCCCGGTGGAAGTGATTGCCCCACTTCACCTTGAGTGACACGCTCCTGAATTTGGTCAAGCTAATGACCTTAAAGAAGCGCTTAATGGGAGGCAACCCATTGGTATATATTTTTCCCTTTTGTTTTTCTTGCTTTTGTTTGATCTCACTCTTGGTGTGCTTTGTTTTTCTTTTGTGTTTTTGGGTGCTAGATCTTGTTGATTGTCATGTGTGATATTGGAGGTCATGTGAAAACCTCATGGAACTGTTGAAGGTACAAGATCCAAGCACATGGACGAGGAGGAAATCACCCAGAAAAATCGGCCTGTTCTTCAGCCAGATCGGCCGATTTTCCTGGGTTGTTAGACCGATTTTTCCTTCTGTCAAGGAAAGTCATGATCTCCAATCAAGCAATGGGTGGAGCGGACGTGGAGCTTGGACGGCTTGAGGTGCCAAGCGCGGGTTCTGACACCATAATGAACATCAAGAGCTCCCTACCATCCTTGATCGATCATCCACCATCATCATTCGATGTGAACCGAAATACCAAAGCATCACCAATTTTACATTGTGAGGACCCTCTTTCACTTCTTTATTTAGTTTCCACATTGGGGACAATGTGTTTCTAAGTATGGGGTGGGGCTTTTATGATCACTTGCATGATTAGCATTTAGGATAGTTTAATATTGTCACATGTTTCATTATGTCTTGCATTGTACATACATTTTTCGAAAAGTCCAAAAAAAAAATCAGAAAATTTTAAAAATTTTAGTGCTTCTAAAACTTGGATATGACCCTAATGATGAATCTTGTCTTGTGGATTGGCTATGGATGGCCTTATGTGTTAAATTGATGAATGCATATGTGGACTTGAAGTACTTATATTGAATCATATGAATGATTTGTGATAATGATGCTTGCCTAGAATGGATTGAGTATTGAAGGTCGAAATTACATGCTAGTTCTTGCACACCATCTAGGAATGAATAAGGCAAATCATCTTTCTCTATTTCTCATCTTGGTCATGATGTTTGAGCACCTCAATTGATATAAATTTGACCTCTTTTGACTCATCCGGGAATAGGAGCATGTTAGTGTGTTGATGTGTGTGAAAAGCAAGTGTGGGGTGAAGTTGTTGGTGAATAGATGTTGTGAATGAAGTACTGAATTTGTTGTGAAAAGTGTAGAAAAAATATAGGTTTGGGGATGTTGGTTTAAATAACGAGTAACTCGGCACCATTCACATAATCGGGTGTTTGTGCCTTGCCAAAATTAAATAAACCGATAGTCCTAACGAGTTTTGGTATGTGTGCCCGGTGTGGATGCACCTCGAAAAATAGAAAAAGCCCGAGGATGGCTAATCACCAACGTTTCGGATTTTATACACCAATGCCATTGTCTCAAAAATAAGTGAAGGAAAAAGAAAAAGAACAAAAGATAGAGAAAATGTACACTTGAGGGAAGTTGATCGAGGACAAAATTGTGGAGTTAGTCCATTCCTGGATTAGCATCACATAGCCTAGAAAAATCCCCACCTAATCACAACGTTTCTTGGCCTTTTATTTCATAAGACCTTATGACTTATTTGCATGTTTGTAAGACTTAGTAATCTAGATTGGATATGCTCTTGATCATCTTGACTTCTTCATTTTTACATTTCATGCATGTTTTCGAGTTAAGTATAATTGTCTTTCCGTGCCTTCATTCGTTCGATACATAATTGCTTGTCCGTTGCCATGAAACATTACTATGAAGGTGATCCAATAGTAGAAGCACAAACCCAAAAAGATTTTGCCATTTTTCTGCATACATAAATCATGTCATCTCTTAGTCTATAGTTGGGAATTTGCTCGGGAACGAGCAAATCTTAAGTATGGGGTATTTTGATAACGTGATTTATGACGTTAGTATAGGCATACATTTAGATAGTTTTCTCCGTTATTCATGCATGTTTTGGCACTAGCTCACGACGTTTACACTCATTTCGTGCATATTCCTAGAAAAGACGTCTACACGAGCTTTTGTCGGTGTTGTAGGTATTTCGGGGATCTTTTGGACATTAACCAATGCATTCGAGGGTCAAGCCTCATTGTGGGACACATCCGAAGCTTTGAAGGATCATAATTGGAGCAACAAAGGACACAAAGACCACTATTGGTGCAAGCAATGGAGCAACTCATGGCTAGACGATCATAGCATGCTTCTTTTGAAGAAAATCGGACCATCACTCAGGAAAATCGGCCGATTTTCCTGAGTAGGTTGATTTTTAAGCCTTCAACAGCTTAAGCCACGTGTCCCACGATCTCTTGATCCGGCCTTGCTCTTGGTGGAGAATATAAGTGGGCCTGCAAGCTGTTGCTGGGCATCTCTCCTCTCCCACATTCTCATTCACAGCTTATTGGATTGGGGATAGACTTGGAGGAGAAGAAAAACACTCTCAAAATTTAAGGAAGAAGAAGAACACCAAACTTAGAGTGATAGTGAGGTTTTGAGTGATTTTGAGTGATTTTTGGAGTCTTTGATTGAAGAACTATTGCAAGGATTGTTAGGAACATTTTGGAACTTCATTTGAAGGGTTGTAAGTCTTGCTAAAACTTAGATTCAGCTGAGATTTATTGTTTTTACTTGCCTATCTTTCATCAACCATCTATGAAAACCATGTATGCTTGTGTGATGATTTTGGATGCATATATTTGGCTAGTTTATTGTGATTCTGGAGTGATGGATTGATGGTTATGGCTTGGGTGATGATAGAATGGACTTATATGTTGGTTTAGGATGATTTGATTGCACAAAACCTGACCCAGAGAGAAAAATCGGGCTGTTCTTTAGCTAGATCGGCCGATTTAGGCCATGATCCATCCGATTTTTCCTTCTGTTGCTCTTTAGTTGATGAATCTGTATGTTAGGGTGTTAGGGTGTTGAAATCCTAGTGTTTATTTAGCCTAATTTAGCTTAGGATCACCTAATGCTATCAACCTAAGTGAGGGAAGAGATCTACCCGATGATTTCCGATCTTAGATACCCAAGATGATGAATTCTAGGTAGTAGTGAGCCTCATAAGCCGCTATTGGATCAAGTGTGCTAGGATTATTGCTTGAGACTTACTTTTCCGAGACTTACCCGGTAAGGAGAGGTTTGCCACTTAAGTAGTGTCCGGTTTGTGTAGAATTCCCTACATTAGTCCCTTGAGACCTACCCGGTCATAGGAGTTTGATTCGGGATTAGAGAAGTGAGAGACCTACCCGGTAATTGCTTCCATTAGTGAAACACCCTTTCCCAACACCGCAACTTTGTCCTTAGAATCCTTAGAACCTTGAGTCCAATGCCATAACCGGAAATCTTGACCTCTAGAATCCACTTCCCTCTCTTTGATTACATATTTTGTGCTTGTGTTATCTTTTTACCTTGATATCTTGAGTTGTTAGTTTGTTTTGATATCTTGCTTGATTTGTGATCTTTGCTTGATCACCACAAAAACCAACCAAAAATACCGAGATTTTCATTTCTTTGTTCCTTGATCTTTTCTTAGACTAGATTCACACTATCTATGCTCACTTGTTAACTCGATTTCACCTTAGTCTTCGTGTTCGACCTCGGAATACTATCCCTACTACAAACGTCACGTACACTGCGGGTTCGCTAGGAGTTAGGAGAAATATAACGAGTATAAATTAAAAAACCGATTGCGTATCATACACATCCTGAGCGTAACAATGACAATCTGGTTTGTGTAGAATTCCTATCCTTAGGCTATTTGAGACTTACCCGGTGATGAGACCTTAGGAACGGACTAGTGGACCATGAGACCTACCCGGTGATTGATCCCAATCTAGAAACACTCACTCCCAACATACTATAGTTGATCCAAGGAATGATTAGATAGCTTGAGTCCTATGCCATAACCGGAATTTCTAACCCCTAGAATCCGCTTTTCTCTTGATTACCTATCTCGTGTTTGTGTTTGTTTATTTGCCTCGCTAGCTTAGTTACTTGTGAAATCTTGCATGATTTGTGACCTTTGATTGATCACCACAAATCCCATCCAAAAACATTGAGATTTTCATTTCTTTATTTTTTTCTCCTTTCTTAGCCTAGATCAACACTATCCTTAGTCACTATTGATTCAATTTCACCTTAGTCTTTTTGTTCGACCTCGGAATACTATCCTTACTACAAAATGACCCATACACTGTGGGTTCGCTAGGAGTTAGGAAAAATAGATCGAGTTATAAATTTAAGACTTTTGCGTGAATCAAATCTTAGCGTAACAAGTTTTTGGCGCCGTTGCCGGGGACTAGGTCAAGATTGAGTCATTTTTGTGATTGTCTATAGTGTAGGTCTTTCTTGTTGCTTTTGATATTCTTTGGTTTGTGTCTTTGCATTTTCAGGACATCTCTCATTCTTTAGGTGCATGCAAAGATCTCGTGGCAAGGATTTAGCTCCATTCGATCCCGAACCGGAGAAAACCCTTAAGACTAGATCTAAGAGCATTAAGAAGAAGAAGGAGATGGCCGCAAGAGATCTTCAAGCTGAGTTGGATGAGGCTTTAGAGCAAATTAGGTTATGAGATGAGCTCTTGGAGAATAAAAGGAGACTTGCCAATGAAAGGCAAGAAGCAACTAGGAGGAAGATTGAAGAGATTAGGCAAGCTCTTGTGCAAAGAGAGCTTAATCGTCAACAACCTCCTCCACCACCACCACAACAGCAGCCGGCGGTTAATATTTGGTTTGAGCCGATAATGATTGAGGAGCCACAAACGTTAGGGCAACGTATGGATCCGGCTCAAAGAGTGCCCCGTCCGAGTGTGAACTTAGGAGATCCCGCAGCCCATGATTATGAGCTCCGCCCTCAAGTTCTACAAATGATCCGGCATAATCAATTTGGAGGGATGGAAGGAGAGTCCCCTCATCAACATTTGATGAACTACGAGATATTGATGGAGACTCTAAGGCCGCCTAGGTTGGAGAACAACAACCATAAGCTTAGGGCTTTTTCCTTCTCACTTTAGGATAAAGCCTTGGCTTGGTACCAATAGATTCCACTAGGGCGTGTGAGTACTTGGGAGGAAATGACAACCGAGTTCTTGACTAAGTTCTTCCCACCTTCCAAGACTACCAAGCTAAGAGGGAAGATAAATGCCTTCGTGATGAAGGATAGAGAAAGCCTATTCAAGTCTTGGGAGAGGTTCAAAGACCTTCTCCTAGATTGTCCACACCATGGTATACCGAAAATAGAGCTTTTGGAAATCTACTTCAAAGGACTTGATGAAGATAGCCAATTCAAGCTTCAATCCTTTTCCGGTGGGACTTTCATGGAAAAGAATGTAGATGAAGCTTGGGAGTTTGTAGAGAAACAAGCTTTGGTGATTGAGAAGTACTCCCATAGGAAGAGTGATGGGAGGAAAGCGGGAGCATATGAGGTGAGTGAAGTCACCATGAGCAACTTCAAGCTTGATGCAATCAACAATGAGCTTAAGTCCTTGAGGGAGTTGTGTACATGGACGTTTCTCATGGCTAATAAGCAGCAAGTCATGAAGATTGTCACCAGTTTCTTGGCCTACGTGAAGAATATATTCAATACCACAGTCAAGATATTTCGATCAGACAATGGTTCTGAGTTTTTACAGAAATCTCTTCAAGATGTTTTTCATGCTTCAGGCATCATTCATCAGAGGTCTGCACCATACGTTCCACAACAAAATGCTCGAGTTGAACGCAAACATAGGCATCTTTTGGAGACAGCTAGAGCTATACGAATTCATGCCCAGTTACCTCTTCAATTCTAGGCTGAATGCATTCTTACAGCAACATACCTCATTAATCTTATGCCATCTTCAGTCTTATCCTGGAAGTCTCCATTTGAAGTTCTTCATAAACGTAAACCATCCTACACACACCTTCGTGTCATTGGTTGTTTGTGTTTTAGTTTGCTTCCCAAAAGAGATAAGTTTGAACCTATCTCTACACCTTGCATTCTTTTGGGCTATCCTCCTGGTCAAAAAGCCTATAAGCTATTTAATCTCACTACTAATAAAGTTATTATTAGTAGGCATGTCACTTTCTAAGAATCCACATTTCCATACAAACAATCTTCCCTTTTACCCGCTGCATCTTCCAGTCCCTCCAGTCTTCCATTGGTCACTCCTGCTCCTGACATGGATTATCCTATAGTTCATGTTCGCCCATTGTTACCCACAAATAATTCACCCACTTTTTCTTTAACTTCCAGTGACTTACCTGTGTCCAGTGAGTCTCCTTTTGCACATCCAATACCCAGTACCTTTTCTGGATATACATAGTCCAGCATCATTACCTATGCCTTCTCCTTCTTCCAATATAATTATTCCACCTACCACATCTCCTCCTTCAGTAATTATTCCTTCTACTCGGCCTACTCGTACCATAACCTGTCCTGCTTACCTCAAAGATTACAAATGCAATTCCATCACTTCTATAGAGCATTTTGATCTCACTCCTCATTCTCAGGATTACATCCATGCTTTATGTCATGTAATCCAGTCAGTTGAACCATCCACTTATACTCAAGTTACTCAGTCCCCTCTTTGGGTTGAGGCCATGCGCAAGGAGATCATGGCACTGGAATCAAATAACACATGGGATATTGTGGCTTTACCTCCAGGCAAGACTACTATAGGATCCAAATGGATCTACAAGCTCAAGTATCGAGCTGATGGTACCATTGAAAGACATAAGGACAGATTAGTAGCCAAAGGATACAACCAGATCAAAGACAAGGATTATAAACATACGTTCAGTCCAATAGCTACGTATGCTACAATTCGTACCATTCTAGCTTTAGCTGCGTCCCATTCATGACCTTTGCACCAGCTAGATATTAACAATGCATTTCTTCATGGCTATCTCGATGAAGAAGTTTATCTTGCACCACCTCAGGGTTATGATCGTGTTCCACCAGGGCATGTATGTCGACTCAAGCGTTCGTTATATGGCCTTAAACAGGCTAGCCGGCAGTGGAATATCGAGTTTACTAAGCTACTACTTCATTTGAAATTCATTCAGTCCCATCAGGATTATTCTCTTTTTATAAAGAAGACATCCTCCAGCATAACCATCGTCCTTGTGTATGTAGATGATGTCTTGATTACCGGTAATACATCATCAGAAATAATTGCTCTCAAGATAGCTCTTGATCGAGCCTTCACTATCAAGGACTTAGGGATTGCCAGATTCTTTCTGGGGATGGAGATTGATCATACCAAAGATGGTTTGTTTCTGAACCAACGCAAATACATTCATGATATTTTGAATGATACTCACATATTGCAATGCAAGCCTGCCAAGTTTCCAATGCAACACAATACTCACCTTTCTTCTGATTCTGGTGAGCTCTATCATGAACCTGAGATGTACAGAAGATTAATTTGTCGCCTTCTGTATCTTACTCTTACTCGACCTGACATTGCTTACACTGTTCAGCAGTTGAGTCAATTTCTTTCATCTCCACGTATTCCACATTGGCAAGCAGCTTCATACTTGTTACGTTATCTCAAAGGGTCCATTGATTTTGCTCTATCATATAAACCTCAGTCCACATTATCTCTTACAGCCTATAGTGATGCCGACTGGGGGTCATGTCCCTTTTCCTGTAGATCAGTCACATGCTATTGCTTGTTTCTTGGCACCTCCTTGGTGTCTTGGAAGACTAAGAAGCAACGCACAGTTAGTAAGTCTTTTGCTGAAAGCGAGTATCGTGCTATGTCCATGACCACAAGTGAAGTCATTTGGCTTGATGGTTTACTTACGGATCTTCAGGTTCATCTTCCTCGTCCATTCACACTATATTGTGATAACAAAGCAGCACAACATCTCGCTGCTAACCCAGTATTTCATGAACGGACTAAGCATCTTCGAATAGATTGCCATTTTGTTCGAGATGAAGTCCAGAAAGGATTCATTGTCACTGCTCATGTTCCTTCTACACTCCAACTTGCAGATATTTTCACTAAAGCGCTTGGAGAGCAACAACACCTTTTCCTATCTCGCAAGCTTGGCCTTGTGACTCCAGTCCAGCTTGAAGGGGGGGTGTAGAGTATATAGGGCATATATAGCAAATACATAGAATAATGAGGAAGACATGTAAATAAGAAGAAGTTGTAACAAACTCACCTGAACCTTGTATATATACATATACATGGTACAATGAATACAAGAGAGAGATATTTTACGCATTATTCACAGTATGCAACAGTGAGCATGGTAACATGGACACGCAGGAAAGCCAAATGCCATGCAGGAGGAAACCAAAGTGGGCACGTCAGGCAAGAAATTTAGAAGCAAATCTGTCCCACCATATAAAGAGAAGGAGGTTGATGATACGATTGATCAACTAATTCTTAGCCTCCCAGCCCTAATCAAGAAATGGTCGAAGAAGAAGAAGGCGGGGGCCAAGGCTGAAGACCAACAGGGACACCATGATGGAGGTCAAGACTAAAGTATGAATCAAGTGGAACATGTTTTAAATTTTGATGTTATGTAATAAGTTTAAGTTGTTTTGGCTTTTATTGTTTTTAGTAGCAATAGCCCATGATGGGTATGTACTAGTTGTAATGAGTCATGGGGCGAAGTATTTGTAGGATGATGAGGGTTATAACTTGATTTAAAACAGTCTAGTGCCGCGTTTAGCACTTGGGCCCCGGGCCTGTCCGGGCCCTCGAGCGGGTACTCATTCTTCAATTTTACCATTTACCCCTCGAAAGAGCTCTCAATCTTCTCCTCTCCTGTTGATGTGCACAACCATCTCAATGAAGAGTTTTTTTCGTGAAAAAGATCAAAAGTTTCACCCTTGAACTAGGGTTTTTTGGCGGCATGGCGCCATGGCCAAGAAAAAGAAGTCACCGGCTAAGACTAGTAGTGGTGACGTTGTGGCGAACGCTAGCCATGAGGCGGCATCGTCGTCGGCGCTGAAGGTCTGGACCCAGGCGCTAGATGTCGGGAGTAAGCAAACTATGGTAAAGGAAACGCCGGACATGGGAGGCGCAACGCTTGGCGCTGGCCAGACGCCATTGAAGACCCTTGAAAAGGAACAGACACAGCTGGTGCCAGTTGGCATGTCTGAAGGTTTCAGAGACAAGGCCGACAACACTGTGACAAGCATTAACCTTGTCGGCGACACAAAGTGTTCCCAGGTACAAACAAAGGGGACATGCGCTTTGTCACCATCCGGCCCATGCGCCCAGGGGGCATCCGCTTCGCTACATCTTGAGGTGGTGCATGCTACAATTCACCCTGACGCTGGCGCGACAGACCATGGCACAAAGGGGACGTCCGCTTTGTCCAACCCAAACATGTCGACCAAAAAGTTTGACGCTTTAGCGGCTGGTTACGTCCCATTGGGAACTTCATTGCCTCCACCTGGACGGGAGAACGCCCGCAAGAAATCGGGAAAAAGCCAACCTTTGGTTTTTGCCAATAGTGAGACCGCCCGGAGAAGGTAAATTTGAAGTTGTCACCGAGAAGCATGATGTGTTGTCTGATTATGGTAAGGATGACATGGTGACTGAAAGGGAAGGCCTTGTGGGAGGAAAACCGTCGTCGGAGTACCTTGCTCTGAGTAAGGTTAACCAACCATCGGGACAAAAGAAAGCATGGACTGGCGCCCCGCCAAAGGTGTTCATGAATTCAGGGCTAGGAGGCAAACTTGAATACACCAAGCCAACATCAACAAGGGTTGCAATCAAATGCTCTGAAGGTATGCCGAAGCATCAAGTATGGGGAAGCACACTACTAGGGAAATATGTTGGCTTCTACCCGGGGTACTTTGCCATTAATTAGATGATGAAGCACACTACTAGGGCAATATGCAGGCTGGATGATCTTTAGCTTCCTCAATGATGATGATAGGGACAATGTGATTCGAGGAGGTCCCTATTTAATTCACAACCGGCCATTGTTACTCAAGCACGTCCCGGACAAGTTTGTCTTCAACAGGAAGGATGTTGCTACAATGCCACTATGGGTAAGAATCATTGGGCTACCTAATGAATTCTGGACGCCTGAAATTCTTGGAAGAATTGGATCTTTGATTGGCAAGCCTCTTTTCATGGATCATGTCACTGAAGATAGGAAAAGAGGTTCTTATGCCCGGGTGCTAGTTGAGGTTAACTTTGCTAGTGATGTCCTCCGGGAAGTATCACTTGACTTTCATGATGGAGTCACACTTGATTGTACGCTGCTTTATGAAAATGAGCCAATGTATTGCCGCCGATGCTTGCAATTTGGTCACAAGGATGAGACTTGCACATTCCATACGACAAGGAAGGACATTGGGTCAAAGCCAAAGGCTAGCCGGCCAAGGAACATGTCAAAGACAAGGGAAGAGGCGCCTGGAATGGAGGCCAATAGCAAGAATGATGTGCCGGTCATAGTCACCAAGGTAGCTACACCGTATGCCTCAGAGCCAGTCACTGAGACGATTGCCAAGCCGCAAGCTGACACCACAACGCCAAGGAAGACAAGCAATGGCATTGTCATACGGGAGGTTAGTCACCAGGCGGCACCATTACGTGCCAACAAGCTAGCGCCGGGTTACAAGGGCAAGGGAAAAGTGATGGAAGATGACAAGGCCTTGTCATCATCGGATGATGAGCAAAATGAAGTGGAGAGCAGTGATGACAAGCAGCCAACAAGTAGTGAGGATGAGGTCTCAGATGACCTTGACATGGATTCTAACGAGTCTAGACAAGGCCATGACAACACTGACGACAATGAAATGGCAAGTGATGAGGCTGAGGAGGAGGAGTTTACGCCAGTGATGTCCAAATCCCAAAGGTGCCTTATAAAAAAGTTGAATGCCTCGATGGACAAGGAGAAGAGATAAGCTCGAGCCCATGAGGACGTCATGCATGTTGAGCCACGCCGGCGTACCAGGCTTGCCTCGTCACAGGTTGACAAGGTTTTGACAAGCAATGCCAAGATCATGGAGGGGAAGAAGGGCAACCGTAAAGGTTCCCAATGAGTGTCGCTGCTTGGAACATCCAGGGGTTCAACCAACCCCAGAAATAAAATGGTTTGAGAGCTCTCTTAGAAGAGTTCAAGGTACGTTTGTGTGGTGTTTTGGAGACACAAATTGACACTAATGTTACGGATGTTAATGTGATTATGAGGCGAAAGTTCACCAAGTGGAAGTTTGCACACAACTTTGCTCTTGATGACCGTTCCAGAATACTTGTGATGTGGGATGAGGTGTATTTTCATGTGGAGATTCTTAGCCTCCATGCGCAATTCATCACTTGCATGGTTACATGTAAGGAGAGCGGCTTGGTGTTTGGTGTATGCTTCATCCTTGGGGAGCATAGCGTGGTCATTTCAACAATATGCCATGGATGGTCCTTGGTGATTTCAACAATGTCTTACATGCTCATGAGAGAGTACAAGGGGAGCCAGTCCGGATGTATGAGATTAATGGCCTCTATGACCTTTGTCATGAAGAAGGGTTGGTGGACGTGTCGTTCAATAGTGATAGCCTCTTTACATGGACTAATGGCACCATTTGGAGCAAGATTGACAGAGTCATGGTGAATGACACATGGCTGGAGCAAGATGTCTATTGCCATGCTACCTTTCTGTACCGGTGCACTACTCTGACCACAAGCCGGCGTATGCTCATCTCCACAAGCCAACTAGGGCTAGTAAGCGTTCATTTAAGTTCTTTAATATGTGGACTAAACATGACTCATTTCAGGATGTTGTCAAGGAGACATGGATGACACATGTGAGTGGCACATACCAATATAGGTTGTGTACCTTGCTTAGGAGATTGAAGAGGCCACTAAGGGAGCTCAACCAAGTTCACTTCTCTTATATAGCCGAGAAGGTTAAGGGCCCCAACATTGCCTATGCTCAGGTGCTGGAAGAGCTCAGGCTAGACCCAATGTCACAAGAGAAGAGATCAAGCATGTTGGATGCTAAGGCTAAGACGGAGCGCCTAGGAATGGCTGAGTTTAGTTTTCTAGCTCAACAAGCCAAGACCAAGTACTTGCTCCTAAGTGACCGACCAACAAGTTTTTTCCATGGAAGCATGAAGGCTATAGGAGCGGCTAGCCACATAGCCTCATTGACAACCGAAACTGGACATGTGACAATATCTAGTGAGGAGGTCATATCAATGTTCCTTTACTTTTACCATGGTCTCTTTGGGATAGAGGGATAAGTTGAGGAGCCAAGAGTTGGAGAGTTTGCTATTGGGTCAAAAGTTCATGAGAGGGACAAAGATGGACTCATTGTGCCGGTGTCCAACATGGAGATCAAAGAAGCACTTTGGGACATTGATAATGACAAGGCGCCTGGGCCGATTGGATACACCTCTTGTTTCTTCTAGGAGGCATTGGAAGAGGTTGGTTGCGAGCTATGTGTGGTCATCAAAGAATTCTTTGTCAATGACAAGTTACTCACCCAGATTAATCATACGGTTGTCTCGCTTGTGCCAAAGAAGGAGTCGCCTAATAGAGTTGAGCATTATAGACCAATTTCTTGTTGCAATGTGGTCTACAAAGTCATCACCAAGATCATGACTAAGAGAATGGGACATTGTTTGACATATCTTATTGACCAAGCCCATACGGCTTTTGTCCCTGGACACTTGATGAGCAATAACATATTCCTTGTCCATGAGCTACTCCAGAGATACAATGTCAAGCGAGACACTCTCCGGTGCTTCATTAATATTGATCTAGCAAAGGCATATGACACGGTCTCATGGAGCTTTGTGAGGAGAGCCTTAGTGGAGTTGGGGTTCCCGGTGGAGTTTATTGCATGGGTGATGGAATGTGTCACTACACCCACCTATTCCATCAAGATCAACAAAGACATATATGGTTTTTTCAAAGGCAAGCGAGGGCTAAGGCAGGGTGATCCAATGTCACCTCTCTTATTTGTATGTTGCATGAAGTTTTTCTCGAGATTGCTCAAGGCTGAGACAACCAAGGAAGGGGTTAGGTACCATCAACATTGTGAAGAAATGAGGCTAACATATCTTGCACTCGCCGATGATGTTGTGTTGTTCTCTCGAGGAGATGTTGCTTCTGTCCGAGTATTAATGAGTTGCATCAACCGGTTTGGTGAGCTAAGTGGATTGAGAGTTAGCCTAGCCAAGTCCTCCATGTACCTAGCCTTAGTGCCGGCAAGTGAAGCGGCAGAGTTGCAATTGCTCACTGGCTTTGCTCAAGGGAGCTTTCCCTTTAGATACTTGGGCGTGCCAATTGCCCCTCACACACTCCGAGCGGAAGAATATACACCTCTCCTAGAAAAGATTGGTAAGAACATCAATGCATGGAACAAGAAGCATTTGTCTTTCGCCGGCCGCCTTGAGCTCGTTACCTCAGTCATACAAGGTGTTGATAGCTTTTGGCTCTCGGTGCTTCCAGTAGTAGGCCTTGTGATTGATAGGGTCATCAAGCTTTGCCGGTAATTCTTATGGTCAAACCAAGTGTGGCATGGGACAAGTTGTGTAAGCCAAAGATAGAGGGCGGCCTTGGGTTATTGGAGCTTAGATCATGGAATAATGCCTTCATGTGCAAGCATTATTGGCACAAACATGAGGGACGTGACTCGAGACTAGCGGCCGGGAGGGACCACATGATTGACGGAGGGCGCTCGCTTGATGAAACTCTCCAGG